>JAURVB010001247.1:0-11216 GCA_033002965.1 Piper betle | reverse complement strand
TATACGGTTGATGTTTCTCCTTTCTTTTTTCCTTTTACCGTGCTACCCTCGATCACTTCCCCTCAAAGAATTGTTCCATCCCCAAAACCAATCGACGCCTTGCCTTCTGCTCCTCGACTATGGCTGCTTGCTGCCAACACCTCTTTAATGAAAACCTTCACCACTGTTTGATTATGTGTGGATGATTCCTTCGCCATGAAGTCCCTCGCTTAGAGTACCTTGAGCACAACAAAATGGTGGCTTCGCTCAGCAAGGAATAACACTGCCATATCTTTGTCAATATTTTCCCATTAATTGAACAATTGGCAGAAGCCAGAGTTTAAATACAAGAGTTTGATAGGTGTTGGATATATGTTATAAATGACTTGTGAAGAAAGAAAAGCAAAGATAGGACAAAATAAGAGACAGTTGTCATGAAATTACAATTATAGCCTTAGAATGTGGAACCGTTTCAAACTTAAGCAAAATCCTCATCAAGGGCTGACAGAACAAAGATTTCGTAAACATGTCCGCGAGTTGATCAGTTGTAGATACATTATAGGTGTAGTGCTTTTGAGCCACATACCAATTCTTTTTAAGTGTCAGTTCCTCTGCTTAGAGACTCCAAATGGGCTTGTATAAGTTGGTGGGTGTGAATCCAGTAAAATTTTAGGTTCAAACTCTGAGGATTTTGGATTGCATAAACTTGAAAATGGGAGGTAATGACCAGGTATTTTTTGAAACTAATAGACCTAATAGGCTTGGAAAAATCCTAACTCGTAATTTATTTTGTCAAAAGCTCCCAAATTGTAATATGATGTTATTGAGACACAACTTATGGCGTGGGAGAAATTTCATGTAATTTTATCACCATTTGACTTGGGCTTTAGATTTTACATTCAAAGTTAAGGAACTAAGATTTCACCCTATATTTTTGTACCTCTAAAAAAACCGATTAAGTCAACTAGATAAATGATTTTTAATTAAGGCCAAACCTTACATGATTCTAGTAGACAATTAGTTCCTTATGTAATTTTTTTACAGATTTTATTAACCATTATTAGTTAGTTCACTATTATGCACAAACTCAGCGCATAGCAAAGCACACTTACATCATAGTGAGCACACCAATGAGGGATTTTTTTCATGTCCTTTAAGTGGTTATTTGAGTGTAAAAATTTTACGGGAGTGTGCCAACATGTCAAGATACAATCTTACAAAAGTTGGACATCATTAGCAAACTACATCAAGGTGTAAAAATTGAGGAAATAAATAGTTCGGTCACAGAGACCATAAAAACTACCATTTTTGCCAAGTTTGACACTCCCACACACACATATATAGATTTATATATATATATATATATATATATACAAAAAAAACACACACACACACCATAATAAACAAAGTAATCATCATAAAAGTTGTAGATCTATCTCTAATGAGTGCAACAAGACAAATGATATGCAAAAATACTACCTATAACGTAAGATATGATTTTTACACTAAAACAGTTTATGTGAACAATACGGGTATACTCAAAGCTACATATCTATTTTTATACACATGAAAATAAGATGATGCCAAGTCCTAACGACTTCTAACGAGAGCAATCTTTATTCAACAAATACCACAAAAATGCAATCATGTAAAAATATATACAAACAAACCACACACAACACAAAGAGAGGAAATGGGAGAGGAGTCGGAGCAAATGAGGAGCAAGAGGTGAAAAATAAGGGGGAGAGGGGGTTTAAATAGAGAAAGGAAAAGGTCCAAACTACAAGGTTGTTCTCATGGTGCCTTTGCTTTGGCTTCTGCAAACCCGATCATAGAAAAACCAAAAACTTGGACATGCTAACCGCTTAACCGAACCGCATGCAAGCTCGTGTCAACTTCAGGGCGCAAGAGCGCTAGCTTGCGCAAAGATGCTACGCCAGCACCCTTGAGCCAAAGAAAGAGGGGAATTTCAAATTTTGGGCACAAGGGTGTTGGCAACCATAACCCTAACGAGGCTAGTGAAAAGGGTACTGGCAGAGCACCTTTTTGCCAGCCGCAAGTTGCACGCACTTAGGGTTTTCACCTTAAGGTGGTCTAGGTGACCTCGGGAACCTAACCGTGGGTTCATAGGGGATAAGATTGATCGAAAAGGTTCCAAAAATGTAACAAACACACTCTAAACTTACGAGGAACACGGTCCTAATATCTAAGAGATTTGATTCAACCAAACAAATAAAAAATAAAAAAGCATCCAACAGGAGTACCGAAGCCAGAGGAGCCAAAGACTGGGCAAAAACATACTATGCTATACTCAAATCACAGCAAGAAGGATCAGACCCCACTAACCCTGGCAAATGGCCCGAGTTTTACACTAACGGCCAAGATTATTTTCATTCTAAAATTCTCTAAGTTCAAGAAAATCTCTAAAAATCATGTAATTCATAATTATAATTAGATTAAGAATCTTATAAATCAAATTTCATTCATTATAATAATCTAATATTAAAGATTAATTTCCTTCTAAAATTCTCTAAATTCAAGAAAAAAATCTCTAAAATTTGTGGGCTCACCACGCGGAAGAAAATCACCCTCCATTATATTAATTACTAATAGATAATAGATACTATATTAATATTTATATTCATTCACGTCTTTTGCTTCCTCTGCGAGGTATTGATCCTACGTTTTTTGTAGATCGTAGATATATGCACATATACTCATCCTCATGCACGAAGATGCTAATTTTTGTTAGTTTATGATCGTTTTTGCATGTTTAATGTTAATGGTGATCTAGGGCTGCTAAATGAATGAGCGAGCCGAGCTCAGTTTGTGCTCGAATTTGACTTAAATAACTCGAAGCATGTTCAAAACTCGACTCGAGATCGAATGAGTTTTGAACATAGATGCTTGAGCGTAGATGCCTAAGACTCTCCAAATTGAGCTATGATGCTATTTTGATATTTTATTGTATATAAATAAATATAACTAGTTACAATTAAACTTTTATATAGGGATTGGCTACCCTGGGGGTGACCGCAGGAATAGTTTCTTGTGGTTTCTCTATTCAAGACCGTCAGATCTAATCTGACGGTCCATATCTATTTTTCACAAAAAACCTAATCTTTACCCTCCACCCTCCCACTGCCTCCCGCCACCGCCCTCACCACTCTTGGCCGCAGCGCCGCCACCCTTTGTCGTGCCCACGTACACTGTGCCGCCGCCGTCGCCGCTCCCATCCGCGTAGCCTCGCCCACGCCCCGCCGCGTCGCCATTGACCTCCACAGCACCCTTCACCGCGCCCCCGTCCACGGTGTCGCCCCCGTCCATGTCGTTGCGCCCGCGTCGCCATTGACCTTCATTGCACCCATGGCCGCACCGCCGCCCTTGCTCCTTGGCTGAGTCGCCATGCCCCTGCCAGGTCTTTGCCCCTTCCCGACCCCGACTGCGCCGCCGCGCCCCCTCGTGACCCTACCCGCGGGGTCGCTAGGGGCGCACCGGCGCAGGCGTGGTCGGGAGGGGGCAAAGACCTAGCAGGGGCATGGCAACTTGGCCAAGGAGCAAGGGCAGCGCTGGCGAGCGAGGTCGCTAGCGGGCGAGGCGGAGCAGGGGGCGACCTGGGCGGGGGCATGGGCGCGGCGACGTGGACAGGTGCGGCGACGGAGGCGGCATGGTGGACATGGGCGCAGCGAAGGGTCGCGGCGGCATGACCGAGGGTGGCAAGGGCGGTGACGGCGGCAGGCAATGGGAGGGTGGAGGGTAAAGATTAATTTTTTTTGAAAAATAGATCTGGACTGTCTGATTAGATTTGACGGCCTAGATTAGAGCGACAGTAGGAAACTATTCCTGCAGTCGCAATATAGATTATCTTAGCCAGGGGCCGATAATATTTCTGTCTCAAACTTTAATCTGAATAGTGACGACCAAAATTTGATAAAAAAACATAAAATATAAAATAAAACACCCCCACTACCACCATCTTTTAGTACATAGTCAATAATAACATTTATTTATAATTTTAAACACATTTTAATTAGGCAAGTGATATTATATATATTATTATATTATATTATCGATTCGAGCTACGATATGAGTTTGAGTTATAACCAAGTCGAGTTGAGTCGATTCGAATACTGCCTTGCTTAAACTCGACTCGTAGGATTCGAGTTCAAGCTCGAGTATTTAAATGTCGAGTTTCGAGTCAAGTTAAGCCGAGCCGAGCAGAACGTCAAATGCTCACGAAGCTTGCTCGCTCAATTAACAACTTTATGGTAATTGATCTATTTGTATATGATCTATTATTCAGTAACAATGTAGATCTGTGCCAATCGATTGGTATTGTGTTTAAATCTACAATTTTCTTATTGCTTTGTTGTTGAATTATAATATAGTGAGTTCTAGGACAACTTACTTGATTACTACGATTAATTTTAGTCGATCTATGTGATAGTTATTACCGTTAATATCTTTTACGTCTCCCTATACGTAGATCTACCTTATAAATAGGGTTTTTATTTTTTCAAAAAAATTATTAGAGATCACTTAAATTAGTTTAAATGTCAGGTATTGTGATTGTAGTATGGTTATTTCAAAGTATTAAAGTTGTTTAAGTATTTAATTGCATATTATAAGATCGTTATTTTATGATTGTATGCTTACGTGTTGAGATCTTCAAAGCGCATCGATTTGTATTATAAATAATTTACTTGCAGTTACTAAAGGCGGCATTGATTTAATTGACGTTGTAAGTTGATTAATATTTCATTAACTGGTACTAAAATAATAAGTCGGTTAATAATTTTGTTTAAATGATCGTCATATTATCTAGTGCTTATCTGATAATTGATATCGGTGATCATTATATTTATTGTCCTGTTTATCAGTGAATTGAATATTTGGTGGCTAAATTAAAATTTGTATTAAGTTCTGGGTTGACGAATCTTTTTCTTCTTCATCCTTATTACGGTCTGGGCCGAGTAGGTTGTCGGTGGGAGGCCATTGGCAGGTGGTGCCAGGTGGCGACTGGCCAGGGCCTGTGTGTTGCAGATGGGCCACATGGCCACTTAATTTTGATGACTACAGTCATCCCGCCCAAAAAACATGAATTTTTTTTAATTTTGCCATAGAAAGTGGTTTTAAATCGAGGATAAATTAGTTTGGTGACAACTTACTAAAAGTGTTGTTACCGGATTTTTACTGGCAAAATTTTGGAATTTTAGTGGCATTTATTTTTATCACTGAATTTTAGTGACAACTTAACAGTAAATATTTATTTACCGAATTTTTTATGATAAAAGTTATCGTGTTGCTTTAATTAGTAACTATTTGGTGACAAAGTTTTCATCTTATTTTGGTGACAAGGGTGACAAATTTATTATTGAAAATTTTTTGTGATAAAATTTCGATGATAGAAGCTGATTTTCCACTAGTATCATACATAGTTGCAAAAATCGGAATCGGAATTAGAATCGGTTTTCGAAGAAGTCAATGAATTGGATTAAATCATTCTAAATCGGACAGAAATCGGTTCAGTTAAATCGGTCCAAATCAGTTATATAACAAAATTTGACAACTCATAACATAAATACATGAAATACATAATTACATAATTTCTCAATATAAATACACAAATTTATAGTTTAATATAAGTATAATAGAGTATCACTATTTATCATCACAAAACTACAATTTCATAAGTGTAATTTTTGATATATCATCATTTGTGCTCTATCACATGATAACAACAAGTCCACAAAATTAAGGTTTAGCACAATTTTACATGGTGATTACTAAATCATCTAATTCATTATTTGAATCATCTTCGAAGTCTGAATCACAACCACCAATGGGAAGAGTAGAGTTATCACCTGCATCAATACGAGACCCATGCGTAAAGGCCTCTTCGTCTTCACCATCACTGTTGCCAATATTAGTTCCAAAGAAATCATCCTACATAAAAAAGAGTTATTACTTATTTATTTCAATTCAAAAAAATTCATACACAAAATCATAAATGTAATGTAAGCTTTATTTAAACATATCGATGGTGATTGGTTCTCCCGTTCTCTAACCCACTCATCTAATGAGTCTTGATAAACTTAAATGTTTACTAACTACATCATATTTATGCTTCCATCTTAACTCTTTTTCTTTTACTTGCATGTTGTAATGAACATATACAAGATTATTTACTCTTTTCCTTGCAAGTCGATTTCTTTTGGTATGTACTTGGTCAAAAGTACTCCAATTATGTTCACAACCCAATGATGATGAAGTTTGACTAAGTATTTTAATAGCTATCTTTTGTAGTTCAAGGCAGCTTATACCATGTTGCTCCTACCATGATAGTACATTTGACAAATTAATTTACTTATAAACTTACTATAAAAATGAAATGTGGAGAAAGGTGGATTTTACTTGGATGAAGGACTTTTTATTGGTAATTGCAAGAAAATGTCCAAAATCTCCTTTTAGAGATTCAAAATCAGACCACTAAAAAATATTAAAACAAAATTAGTAATCATATTTAGTTATACATAAACATTTATATATAAAAATTAAAAATAATAGTATCTTGACCTGCAAAAATGTCATGGATCAAGCTACCTCATCGAGTTCCAAACGACAAATGATATTATTGAATGCACGATATACCTCACTTGTCTAAAAAATTATTCCAAATCAAACACAAGCAATATACAATTGTTAAAAAACTCATAAAGGTGTGTAAGTCAAATGAGAATATATAATGGTAGATTTAGGGCGATAACGAGTTTGAGGATTAAGCATATATGCTGCAGGATGAAGAGGATGACAAAATTGATTCATAAATCTCTTGGTAACGATATCAACAAATAGCTAGTATTGTTCTACTTTCATGGCATGTACCTCTTTTATTTTTTCTATAGTCTTTTGCATTTCATCATAAACAAATGACATCGAAAGTCTTTCATCACTATCCACCAATCTCAAAAATTGAACAAGTGGCTCAATTGTTTTATACACAAATTTAATCTTCTTCAAAACATTTACACTTAAGACAATATTTTTCAGTTGCTATTCCATCCTCATCTTTTGCAAACTTCGACGATGAATACATTTCAGAGACAAACATTTTTTTTAATGTTTGCTCATGCTTTAGGAAACTAGCAATCGTCAAAAAGTGAGTAGCAAATCGAGTAGCCCCAAGTCTCACCAATTCATGCCCATTTGTAAAATTATTTCTCATAAGAGCCAATAATAATGAGTGGTTGTATAGTAGTTTGGTGACTTTTTGTGCATTCATAATGCATGTTTCAACTTTCTTAATTTTTTTAAAGTCTTAAAGCATCAAGTTTATATAATGGGCAGCACACAAAGTCCAAAATAAATATGGTCTCCTATATTCTAGCATCCTCCTGACAGCTTTGTATGCCGAAGCATTATCAGTGATGACTTGCACAACGTTTTCCTCCCCAACTTCTTCTACTACTTTGTCCAGTAAACTAAACAAATACATAACATCTTTTTTATGTTTAAAGCATCAACTGATCCAAGGAAATACATTCCTCTTGGGTAGAGAATCATACACAACTAAGAAAAAACATCTTTTTCTATTGCCCATTGCTTCCGAGAATTATACACAACTAAGAAAAACAGCATAAATCAACAAATTCATCATAAAATCAACAAATTCATCAACCATCAACAAATTCATCATAAATTCAGCATTAATCAACCATCAACGAATTCATCAACCATCAACAAATTCAGCATTAATCAACCATCAACAAATTCATCAACAAATCGACCATCAACCATCAACATTTCAATTTGTAATAAAAAACAGCAGCTAAATATATAAAAAAAGAGCAGAGGCAAGGCCACAAGGGGCGGCGGTGGAGGGAGGGGCAAGGCCGAAGGAAATGGGTAGTGGCAGACGGGTGGAGGGAGGGCAAACGAAAGGGGCGGTAGTGGAGGGAGGGGTGGCACATAGCGTTGGCGGTGGACGGACGGGCGAGGGCGGCACACGGGGTCGCAGCAGACGGGCGGAGGAGGGGATCAGCGGCGGCAGACAGGCGGAGGAGGGGTTTTGTAACACCCCGTTTCAGCTCACCCATGAACTGACCTGGAAATGTCACCGGCGACCAAACCATTCGCTAATCTACTGGGTTCGGTTAAGCCGACCCGGATCTGCCCTTGGTGTCTAAAGATGGAGATGCAAACATGAAATGTATGAATGGGAACGATTGGGTTCTAACGCGGTCCTACATGCATGCTATGATGTACAAGCAAAACAAGACAAAACAATAAATGAGAAACCAAAAGAAAATATATACTACTACGTAAAAACGGACAAAATTTCCCTTAAAAATGCAATAAGGGCCAACCTGTCCACAACAAAAGTATATAAATATTTTATCAAAATACGACAAAACATAACAATCTACCGCGGCATTTCATTATTATCACATTTGTTTTCATCTAAGCTGAGGCTGAACTCAAGGCTCCCTGCTCATTCACATCTATCCGTTCATTTCATAACAAGCAATTCATCAAGACAAAAACATTCTAATTATCATTCACACAGCATTAACACACCATCATTATATATTACACGCGGCAGGTACATCTGTGAGTGGTTCCGTGCTGCTCCTCCGCAGTCCCGACAGCTTTCATTGCTCGCATTCCTCACCTACATATATATAGAAAAACCGTCAGTAACGAGTGTTACCGGCCCGAAAAATAACTAATATCATTCTGGCACAGGAGAGCAAACTCTCCTATTGAATGAAAACCATATACTTCCTCAAGAACTCTCATCAGGGCACATATGGGAGCCGTCGCCCTCGGGTCGACAGCGTCCCCCTTTCTTTCTCATTCTCATACCTTGGCCACTTCTCTATCGCTTCTCGCATCAAATCTCATTCCTTTCCGCCCTCTGCACCTTCCATATTACTCCTGGCCTTGAGTACGAAGGCCGAGCACTCTCAGGCAATCACCTTTAGTACCCTTTGAAACCACAAGTCTAGACATGCGCTGCATTGCAGTACCCGTGAACCTCCACACTTCTTCGGGTTTGAGGAACTCAAAGGTGGAGTTGTCAGGATCCCTCGGGAATGAAACGGCCCGCACACCATTCCAGAGCCCACTATCGACTCACACGTGCCCGCTCGCGTAGCACGGTGGTCGGATTTCCCTCATTCAATCTCTCACTGAAAACGCGAAAACTAAACATATATATAGGTCTAGGTTGGGATTTATACAATAGGCCCGAAGGCATCGTGAGCTGGATCTGAAGTTCGAAAACAAACTCGAGGGATCTCATCCTCGAGGGTTATTAATCCGAAAAATCGTTGGCTAAATGGCCCAAGTTAAGTGGGATCCGATAAAACGCCACTTAACTCGTCCTGCACATGATAAATCAAATACACAATAGAGTAGCGTAAAAACAGAGAACGAGTCCTAAACGGACCTGGTAGAAGCTCCAAACGGGTCCACGCGCCTAGGAGGCGAGCTCCTACACCGTACCTACACAATCAAGCTAAAAACTAACGCCCGCATGATGAATCACACATCCTATAGCATGCACACACAATCAACACAATCACGCATCAATCAACACACATCAACCTATATCAATTCTAGCAAGTCTACTTAGGCTAGTTTGCATTAGATCATGATCATTACCTAGTTACCCTAATTAGTTTCTTAGCCTCCATTTTTAACACCACTCAATCAAACAAATTTCATATTTTATCCTTAATCAAATCTACATTTATATATATTATTATAACACACAATTCACCAATCCTAGCATGCAATTCTAATAATCAATACTTTCAAATAATTAAGTTAAAATAAATTATACCTCGCGTCGTCGAAAATTGGCGACGGCTAGGGTTTCCGTTTCGTGGCTCGAAACTCGAATTCGGCACCTAGCGGCGTCCGAAGTCCGATCAGATTGGACCGGGTGCGTTCGGCGGATGATCCGGCGAATTTCCCATGAATCCAATTTTCCGGCAGTTCCGACGGTTTTCCGGCGAGTGTCGGCAGTTTTCCGGCGGATTCCGGCGGTTTTCCGGCGATGATTCGGGACGGGGCAATCAGGGGGTCTATCGGCACCAGCTCGACGAGCTTGGTCCAATGGTGGTGTCAAACAAGGTAGCCGGGGCGGCGATGGCTGTCGGCGGCGGCGTCGAAAATGGGTGGCGGCGGCGGCGTGCTCCGATCGGGGCTGCGGCCGGCCTCGACGGCGGTCGGGATGATGGGGGAAACGTCGGCGACGGCGAGAGGGTGAGACTGGTGGTCACAGCGGCGGCAACAGCGACCGAACGGCGGCGGAATCCGGCTCGGAGTGGCGACGGCCAAGGCGGCTTCGTGGCATCGCGGCGGCGCGCCGGCAGGCGATCGGTGGCCGGGGTCGGTCGTGGCGGCACGACGACGGCACGGCAAGGCGGAGCGGCGTCGATCGGTGGCAGTGCGGCGTCGGCGGCGGCGGCGGCAGCACACAACGGCGAGGGTTTGGGTGAAGAAGGGTCGGGAGGGAGAAGAAATGCTCTAGTGGCAGTTTCGTAAATAAGTATTGACTCGATTCCTACTCGAGTCAAAATAATAACTAGTTCGTAATAAATTCTAAAAAAATCTAGAAAAATATGGAAAAATTCCATAAAATAAAACAAACACAACAACATCCAAATGGCATGCTCTATAACTAATAACCCACCCGAATATAATCCAACGCGTCCTAACGCGTTATTCGGCCTAAAACTATTTCTACGATCAAACATATAAAAAGAAAAAAATACTGCATACTTTCATATATTCTGATAACTCATATCTCACCATCTTCTCGACGTTATCATCATATATTCAGGTACACCTGACTCTCATCGCTCATAACTCACGGCTGGCCTCGACTCAGCACGCGGTTCATGAAACTGACTCGACTCGAACCAACGGTTGAACCGACTGGTTCGGTAACGTAAAACCCTGACTCGAGTCACGGGTTTTACGTGTTTGGTAGCGACAGATGGGCGGAGTGTAAAACCCACGATTCGAGTTAGGTTTTATATTCAGAACCGGTCGGGTCGACCGTTATTTTTCGAGTTGAGCGTCAGTTTCAGGACACGTGTACCGAGCCGACGCCGGTCTCGTGTATGAGCTATGAGGGTCATGCGTACCCAAGTATATGATGATAACGTCATGAACACAGCAGAACAGAATGAGTTATCAGATATATGAGAGTATGCCAGTCATTT